>JARHVA010001039.1:4005000-4008113 GCA_037957365.1 Torreya grandis | reverse complement strand
ATGAAAACCCCCAACCATTCAATGGTGGTGACCAAGTGAGGCAAAATATTGTTGAAGTGAGTATACTATCCTCAAGTATGTTAGTTCCTTGTCTTCTCAATAATTATCTTTAAAAATATTACAAAAGAGTATGAAAAGAAAATAAAGTAAAAGGAACACAATATTTAAAGAAAGATTATTTTTATAATTTCTAGACTAATCCAAAAATTTAAATAACTGTTTTCTGATTCATGAATTCTCCTCTCCAAGTTTGTGTATAATAACACAAGGAATGATCACAAACTAAAGAAATGGATCTTCCATAACTCTAGGAAAGGAGGATAGGTATTTTTAATAATAAAAATATCCAATATTTAATTTCAAATCTTATATCCATAAATTTAATGAATAAGAGACACTTCTAATGGAAGAAAGAGGTTACATGTGGAAGTGAACTAGAGATTGAACCAATTTTATGAGAGGTGAGATAGATAATATTTGATAAAAATAAGGTTAATGATAGTTTGGGTCATTTTTATGGTGAACACAAAAATAAAAAAGGATGTGACACTAATAAAATAATGTAATACATGTGATAAGTGAAGTTACAAAAGCTAAATTTAAACAATGCATATATTAGGGTGAAACTACCATTGTTTGTAGGTGGAAAAATACGAAACTACCACAAATGATATTGAAAAATCATTATGATATAAAATTTTAGACTAAAAATATATGAAACTACCAAAAAATATAATATTTTAATCATATAAGTTTATGAATCCACCATGTAAAAACATGCTTGTATGCAAATGTTTAGTTATTAGGATTGATGGTGTCAACACAAAGAGCGGTGGTTTTGTCAAAAATGAATTAATATAAAAACTAAGGTAAAACTGATATAAAAAAATTTAAAATTTTATAAATAGGTTATATATTGAATAAAAATACATAATTATTGAGAGATATTTGGGTTTGTGTGTGTGGGCGCGCACGCGCGCGCGGGGCGCGCGTGAGAGAGGGAGAGAGAGAGAGAGAGAGAGAGAGAGAGAGAGAGAGAGAGAGAGAGAGAGAGAGAGAGAGAGAGAGAGAGAGAGAGAGAGAGAGAGAGAGAGAGAGAGAGAGAGAGAGAGAGAGAGAGAGAGAGAGAGAGAGAGAGAGAGAGAGTTTATGTGTGTATGTGTGTGTGTGGTGTGTGTGTGTGTGTGTGTGTGTGTGTGTGTGTGAGAGAGAGAGAGAGAGAGAGAGGAGAGAGAGAGAGTGTGTGTGTGTGTGTGTGTTGTGTGCGCGTGTGCGTGTGCATGCATGAATCATCATTGGATTATTTACATAAATGTTTCATTGTGTGTTTTTATGGGTGTGTACATATTTCCCCTTTGGGGATACACCTTATCATGAATAGATGAGGGTGTTTTCTCAATTGATGGCACACTGAAGAGAAAAGGAGGGTTAATAAACTTACCTAACCTACATATACAGTGCTATGAATCCAATCAAGACTCTATTATGATTTGTGAATAAAAGAAAGGAATCAATTATAGTTTTATAAAAAAACAAGAAATATAATAATCAATCAAAACATGGGTGTGAGTATTTATAGTGTATGTAGGAGTGAGTATATTACCTAAACCATCCTATCAAGGGACTAAATGTAAGGCTAACTGACATGAGCATGCAAAACTAAGGAAAGAAACAAACATGTTAAAAAAAATGAAAGCCTTAAAATTTGATATTTTGGTACATAGAATTGATTGGTTAGGAAAAACACATATTTTGAAGAGTACAAAACATAATCTTAGAAGGAAAATATCTAAAAATAGAAAAGTTTCAAAATATAATGGCTAGTTAGAAAGACTATTTATTAAAAAATAAGTCTAAATATAAATAATTTGTGCAGATTGATTTGTGAAATATTTGATCTCTAGATTCATGGTGACAAAATTGAGAAAGAAAAAAAGCTAAATTTATGAAACACAAAGAATATATAGTAAATTCCCTAGATATAGGTGAAGTTGGTTATATCTAGGTGAGTTTTTATCATTTTTATGTCTTTTCCCAATTTTAATTTTCTTATAAAAAAATGCATGTACACGTGTAAAATTTTAAATTTTTTGTATGAATGGGTTAAGGGTGTTGCGTAGGCTAGTTAAATGTCAAATTTTTATTTGATTTTGTCAAATTTTGGGTTTCTAGGGAGGGTTTTTTTAGGTTTAATTTGGATGATGAAGCTTCCACATTAGGATGGAATCGATTGTCTTCATAGACTAATAGTTAAAATTTTATGTGGTATTTTAAACACCCATAGACCATGTATTAAATGCATAAACATTGTAGATAAAAAGAGAACCAACCTCATAAATTTGGGTTAATTCAAAAAATTTCCCATAACAAAGGTGGTAGTTTTATCATAGTTAGATAAATAATCTTTTTACATAAATTTTTAGGGCTAAGGAAAGGTTTGAGAGGGTTTAAGGTTATTTATTACATCATGGAATATACATACTATGTACTCATTCTAGGGAGAATGAGTGGATACCACATGATATGTAATTATTAATGGTTGATAAGTTGGAAATACTAAACAGAGTTAGCATATTGATGATTACTCAGGTTAGGATCATGTCACCATTTGAGTAGGATACTATGTGATATATTTACCTATTAGGATGCAAACAAGAACACTTTATATCTTCTTCATGCTAGATAGTAGTGTACAATCACTCTAAATAACATATCAAATATTTATCTTACAAAGATAGGTTAGATTATTTCATTATGGGATGAAACTAATAGGATAGAGCATATTGGATAGGTAGAGTATTTTGGAGATGTAGATATACCTAATGTGAGTGATAAGTTCAATGTGATATTTTTGTAGTAGAGAGATATGTGATATTGAACCTTTGAAAAGTCATCATTGGGATCCTTTCCTCCCATTTAGTGGTGAGAATATAACTAATAGGTTTATATATTGTTGGGATCTTATTTTTTAATTTTTTGATAATAGAATCCTATGATACGCATGGGATCATGAGGTATTTTCTCATACATATAAGGACCTATCAATTATTGCATGTTTGGGTGCTCTCTCCATCAATCATCTTATGTTCATCATGATCTAGGTGTATGATAGG